>OY253745.1:14994241-15014512 GCA_958009045.1 Oxytorus armatus
GTCTCTCTCTCTCTCTCTCCATATAAATATCTATTGTGTCGGTATTTTTCTCTTCGTGTTTTCTCCTTTTGATTTTCCGGTTCATTTGCAAATTCCCCGTGCCTTTATACGCTGTACGGTTATCGATGTAGAGGTTTTCGTTCGACAACGTTCCTCGCTAGACTCTCTTTGATTTTCTGAGATAGGCCATTTCCAACCATGCACGATTAGCTCGTGATATCAGCGTTATCAGAGAGCCATTCGCATTCACGCGTTTGTTCTTTCACTCCTCTTTTGTCGCGTATCTCGCATTATACCCTGTTGTGCACACCAGTACGCGTATTCAGTCGCGTTTGAAGCGGATCGGCGCGTACATGATGACCCGTATGACAGTTTACATAAGGGTTCTAACCGTTGATGGTAGTAGATGAGCAAATAATCAAAGTCAATTTAAACATTATTTTCTAATTTCATCAGCATTTTGTTAATCTTTCTGCGTTCAAACAACGCGGAAAAATCCGCCTCTTGAAATATATTGGAAAAAATATAGTCACACGAAATGCTTTATCCATATGCTACCTTAAGGGGGAAAATAGGGTTAGACGGTTCAAAAAATCGGATTTTTTTTTTAATTTCATAAATTGTTAGTAAAACTATTGAAAAATATGTTCCCAACATTTTAAATGAAAATTCCGACTCGTTCTATTGTTATAAGCCATTAAGGGGGGAAATACGGTTAGGACAGCGTTTTCTCAATGATTATCATGAATTTTTTTATAGTATAAAAAATGAATATAATTTATTGAAACTTTGAGAATATTTTATACATATATTTAAGTATATACTATAAAATTTTTTAAGAATTTCCTTGAAAAACACCGAAGAAAATTTATGACTGCCTTGACTTTGTTTTTCTTGGTACTATTTTCTCAAACGCGTTTTTCTGAAAACGACTTTTTTTGAACTTGCGTACACGCTAGTTTGAAAAGTTTTCAACCAATCGTTTTGAAAATTGGCAGTTACTTTCTTCATAGTATCGCGCTCTATATGAACCTAAAATCGGAATATTATCATTATTTAAAATAATTTTTTTTTTGCAAATAAAGTTGTAAAAATTGAATATTCTATTTTTTTTATAGCATTTAGGTTCATATAGAAGAGAGACAGATAATAAAAGTAAATTCCAACCTCGTTTGATTTCAGATGAAAATTGCGTCTTCCAGAATGTACGCAAAATGCTGAGTCTGATTGTGACCTGCAATATGGGGCCGCTAATATCTTCGGTGTTTTTCAAGGAAATTCTTCAAAAATTTGATAGTATATACTTAAATATATGTATAAAATATTCTCAAAGTTTCAATAAATTATATTCATTTTTTATACTATAAAAAAATTCATGAAAATCATTGAGAAAACGCTGTCCTAACCCTATTTCCTCCCTTAAAGAGATTTCGAGTCGTAAGTCATTTGAGAATGGAGGGAGACGTGAAAGTAACGATACGATAAGAAAGATGACTGACGACGATGATCAGGATAACGATGATGCAGGTTGCAAGAGTGTGGTCGTGACGACAAACGGAGCAAAGGCGTCTCGCGACATTCTATGAATGGAGGATGAAGAAAGTGCATTGGGAACCGTGAACCGTAAAAACCAGATCGGCTTTGCCATTCTCCAATCGTCCATAACCATCTCTGGTATTTTTTCACTCTCTACCTGTTTCCCTCGTTCTCCCTCATCAACCCTTCGCTCTTTACTTACTCCATCTTTCTTTCTCTCTCTCTCTTTTTCTCTCTCTTTGCATTTACCTCATTCTCTCTCTATATATAATATATATATATGTACAGGCGACTCGCTACCGGGCGCACCACCGCCAGCTCAGTCTCGTCGATCCCGGGAAAAGCTGTTGAAACTCCGTAATTAACGAACTTTGCAGTTACCCATTCGTTGAGCGAGCCAGAACGGAGCTCGACCACCGCCGGCTTATAGCCCAGATGAGAGAGTGTAATGGAGAGAAGAGGCAGAACGAACGGCAGAGAAGCAGAGCCGCGTGGCAACGCGTTGCCCTCACGTATTGTTTGGCAAGCTACATTTTTTTTCGCGCAAGCGATCAAAGGCCGCGTAACAGCGATAAAGGGAGAAACAGAGAAAGATAGAGAGAGAGAGAGAGAGAGGGAAAAAAAGCTCTATATCTGCCCTTTTATATCTCCCTTCGCCCTTTATCGCTACGACTTGGCCTCTTCAATTTTTCTCTTCCCCTCTCTCTCCCTTTCGTTTCACCCTTTCGCCATTCCGTCCAACTCTTCACCGCCCCCCACTTCCTCTTATTCTCGTTCGTACAGCAGAGTTTTTCCCAGAGGTCAACAGAGAAAAGGAGATGGCACGAGACTGTATCTTGGTATATACAACTATATACATACATCGACGTGTCGCAAACAAAAGGGCATAACTCGGATACTTTGACACGTATTTTAACGTAAATTGCGCCCGTTTCATGGCTGAAAGTCAATATTACAGTACACTGCAGTCTCGAACCTTTCTACGTTCACTGACGTCGGTCGGCCAGAGCTTTCCGTGAAGAATACGAGATGACGTTTGCTCACGAGACTTGCTTTTACGGAGCTTTTATTGCTGGAGAAACAGGGGGGTGGAGGCAGTTAAGTAGGTAATACGTCCGAGGAGAACCGGAAGATTGAAGAACGTGAGAGGAAATAGATAATATAGTTGGATTATTAGATACGTATGGGTCAGTCAACGTCAACTCGATCAATAATTCACTCTGACCTTTGGATTTCAAATTTGACAGTTCGCGTTAGATTTTCATTCTCTCAATGACACTCAGATTTATTCAATAAAACATTAAAGATATTAAATGAATCGTTATGGGAGTTCAAAAAAATGTTTTCAATACTTTTTGCGAGAAACATAGTTTTAACGGTCATATTACTCGTTGCTGTTGATAGTTTCGAAGAGTTGCTAAAAAATGATAATCATTACAGAAAATAAAAGAAAAAAAAACAGATGGACCGATAAAAAATTGGTTTTGTTTAATTTCCAGGTGGAACACTTCGTATATTTGTTTAGATAGCTATAGTATGATACATGGTAAATCGTCCCGTGCGAACGAGTCATAGAGAGGAGATCAGGCAGCCGTACATAGCGCAGTGCTGTACGTGATAGCGACAGTACTCTCTATCCCCCTATTCACTCGCTGCCTCTCTCTCTCTCTCTCTCTCTCTCTCCCTCTCTCTCTGTCGCTCTCTGTCTGTCTCTCTCTCTCTCTCTCTCTCCTCTCTCTCTCTCTCTCTCTCTCTCTCTCTCTCTCTCTCTCTCTCTCTCTGTCTCTTTCTCTCTCTCTGTCTCTTTCTCTCTCTCTGGCGTTGCAATCGAGCTAGCATATCGTTCGAGCTTCAACCCCGCTGTACCGTTTGCCGTTGGTTGCCCCCGGCGCGAGATTGGCATTCCCGAGCGTCGAAGCGAACAAGAGCGAGAGGTGGCGGAACGTCGCGCTCGCCCGGCACTGACACGGCAGGGATATGTCTCGAATCTACCCAGTGAGAGCTTGGCAAAGCTGCACACCCTACCCTCAAAGCGGAGATTGACATTTCAGATGCGACAAGAGAGGGGTTAGGTTAGACGGGCAGATCTTCTACCGAGCTTTCCACCGGAAATAAGTACAATTCGAGAAGAAAAAAAAAATCACAAGGATTTCTCAACAATTATGAATAATTGTTGTCAAAAGATATTCAAATTCATTATAAGAAAATTAATTATTTCAAATGTATCGAATGCAATACTTCTTAAGATAATCATTTGGCAATAATTTGTCATAATTGTTTTAATGAAGAAAGTGTTGACTCTCGTCTGCACGAATGGCTCGAAATAATAAAATGCCAATCTTATAGTTATTTATACGACGAAGTGAGAAAAGTTTTTTTAGCCAATACATACCGATAAGCCTATATATATATATATATATATCTATATTATATAAATATATCGCCGCCGCCGCCGCCGTGTACAAGAGTTGAGGGGGGAGCCCGGGGCGAGATGGGATGGGGGGGGGGGGGGGGTTGGCGCGCGAAGCGCGCAGGGGGGCAGAGCCCCCCTAGTATATATATATAAATGTACGTCAGGGTATGAGAAAATTGCAGTAAAAGGGTAGGGGATGTGAGAAGCTGCAAAATGTACAGAGAGAGAGAGAGAGACGGTAGAGTATTCGCGAGGCAAACGTCGATATACGGAGTTGTCAAGATTTCCCATGTGTGCCAGGCGGATTACCACTTTCTCTAACAACGAGATCCCGCGATAAACCATTTCCCGTTGGTTCTACATATATATCTGTCGCATAGGTGCACATACACACGTTTCGTAGGTTTTCCGTAGTTACGTATAGACGTGTTCGTTATTTGCGCTCGGGACAAATTCGCTCGGTTGTTCCAGCACGGAGGTATATATCCGGAAAAGTCTCCGCGCACACGAGAGATATCCCCATTGTTGCAGTTGACTTTGGTGGTGCAGAGAGAACCGAAGAGAATGAACGGAAGAAAAAAATCTTGAGGAAAAAACTTGGAAAAAATAATAAAAAAAAAAAATTCATTCGAACCACAATCTACCGGAGGAGGTCTTGTTGCGGCTCTCCCCGATTCTATCTGTTTCACTCTTTTCCGTAACGGACTCGCGAGATAGTTGTATGTATTGCGAGACGGTCGATCCACGCTTAGTTTGTTCACGAAAATAGAATAGTCGGTAGGAATGAACAGAAAGGGTGAAGGAGTTGAATTGTATGGGGATGCTGTGTGACTGTGGGATCGGGGGGGGGGGGGGGGGGGGGCGGCACAGGGTCGACTGCTGGTCTCTCTCGACCATGTATCACCTTTTATTAAACGATAAATCGACGTAACGAAGCCTCCTATAGAGATGTATAGTTCGGTGGTGACCAGCCGGTGTGTCTGCCTATCTAACTGTACGTGTGTTGGTTTCTCCCGTTCCTCTTCTTGCACGCCCACATTGTATCCATTGGACCGAAAGAGCTAAGCGACTCTTCGAACCATATATATGGGATATACCGTATCAGTTCGATCACCGGCTGATTCTGATAGTCTTGGATCTCATTCATCATAATTCACATTATTGTTCTGCCTCGAAAAAACGGGCTCAAGATTATGTTAGATATTCTTAGCTAACTGTTATATTATTATTTGTTCGAAATTTAAGGGAACATTATTGGCTGAACGAAGAGGTAACATTATAATTATTATTTTGAAAAATATCCCAACTATCGTATCAGCAATAATACGTTTTGTAAATATAATTCTGCGACTTATGGTTTCAATAACGCATTTTTTTTGCAGAAAAAACGGTAAAGGCAGGTGTTTATTTTTTTGACAAGAACATCAAAATAAACAAATTTATGTTCATTAATGGAGGAAATAGGGTTAGACGGTTCAAAAAATCGATTTTTTTTTAAATTTCATAAATTGTTAGTAAAACTATTGAAAAATATGTTCCCAAAATTTTAAATGAAAATTCCGACTCGTTCTATTATTATAAGCCATTAAAGTGAGTAGCTCTTCTCCAGGCCCCGAGCGCGCCACGTGTATAACCGAGCGTACTATTTTTTCAAACGCGTTTTTCTGAAAAGGACTTTTTTTGAACTTGCGTACAAGCTAGTTTGAAAAGTTTTCAACCAATCGTTTTGAAAATTGGCAGTTACTTTCTTCATAGTATTGCGCTCTATATGAACCTAAAATCGGGATATTATCATTATTTAAAAGAATTTTTTTTTGCAAATAAAGTTGTAAAAAATGGCAAAAAATCATGCTTTTTTGTTTTGACCCCTGTAAAAAATTCAATTTTCTATTTTTTTGATAGCATTTAGGTTCATATAGAAGAGAGACATATAATAAAAGAAAATTCCAACCTCGTTTGATTTCAGATGAAAATTGCGGCTTCCAGAATGTACGCAAAATGCTGAGTCTGATTGTGACCTGCAATATGGGGTCGCTAATATTTTCGGTGTTTTTCACGGAAATTCTTCAAAAATTGTATAGTATATACTTAAATATATGTATAAAATATTCTCAAAGTTTCAATAAATTATATTAATTTTTTATACTATAAAAAAATTCATGAAAATCATTGAGAAAACGCTGTCCTAACCCTATTTCTCCCCTTAAAGCGGTGAATCAAACGATATGTGAAAAATAATGAATAAGATCCGAGATGACGAGAGCAAGTATTGATCGAATTGGCACGGAACGTTCCGTACATTTGCACACACGCTGTACACATTTACGAGGGGGTGCGGAGACAGAGGAGGACAGAACGATGTGAAAAAGAAGAGTGTATGAGGATTTTGGGAGGTCTGCCGTTGGCAGTAGCGAGCGCTACCACTAGTTCGCTCATGCGAAGATACATAGCGGAGCAGAGATGAGGAAGAAAAAAAAGTGTGTGAAACAGATAGGGCGAGTTAAAGAGGCGGAGGAGACGGAGGGGTTGAAAGAGAAGAAAGCGTAAAAGAAGGAGAGGCTGGAGGAGTAGGAGTAGGAGGAGAGGCCGAAGGGCGAAATATATCGTACCGGTCCTTTGTGCTTCCGCACCCGCTCGTTATTTCGAGCGGCCGCCCGGCGAGAGAGAAAAGAGCGGAAAGAAAGGCGCGGAGGGTCCCCGGGTGCTTGCTCCCGAAAGACACTCAGAAAAACCGTACTGCGCAGTAGTGGTGGTAGTAGTAATAGCGGCAGTAGTAGTAGTAGCAGCATGTATTGGGACGACGTGAGCAAAACTCAACGTGGCAAAAGAAGAGACGAATGACACACGAAAGCTACGGTATACTTTATTACGATGCCCGAAACAAGGAGTACCTGCCGTAGTCTCTCTGTATCGTCGACGAGGCAGAGCACCGGCGACGACGACTACGAGAGCTTTCCTCCGGAGAAAAAAAGAAGCTGAGCGAGAGAGACAGAGAGAGAAATTGAATGGACGCGTTTTGTTATACAGGAGGCTAGGATCTCATTGCTCTAACCATGCACCTCTCTGACGAGGAGGGGCCGTGATACTGTGTATACAATACATACATCGTTTTCATCGACATTCCATCAACGATATTGCTCAAAATATATGCAGTTATCAACCGTGATCGTTTTGTACAAAAATGAATTTCGTTTCACGTAAAACAAAAGTCGACCATATATATATATGATATACTCCCACAATGAAAACGCATTCATTTGATTTCGATAAAATACATTTGATTGAGTTACAAAAACGCGTAAATATCGATCTAACAAATTTTTTAATTCAAGGTAAATTTTGTTCCTTTTATATCGAAATAAAATTAATTCATTTCATTTGATATCAGAGTCGAAGCGATTTATCGAATTCCAGGATTGCAGACAACTTTTACGAGTATTGTATTTTAATTAAAAACAAAAAAAAACCAATATTTTTTAACCTGTAATTTACCGGTAACTATACGGTCTATCTCGTGCAATAACGAAGCGATCACGCGTGTATATACGTCAAGTCCTCGGCGTATATTCCAGCGGCATTCGCGAGAGTGTTTCAGGCCCTCGGTAACTGCGTTCTATATAGATATATATATATACGAATACATATTACTACGAATACCGCGGATGGTTCGATTAATATCGATATATCTCGTCCCCTCTTCACACCCGGTCGTGTAATTACAAAATGGCGCTGCAATACTAGCGGCAAAGGATGTCTGGCTGCACGGACTTTCAATGTATATGCATACGTACAGGGCATTTCATACCCCGCCGGTTAATTCCTTAATTTAACGAGATTGTTTTCAACTTTTCGTGATAAACTTCAGAAACAAAACAATGAAAGAATTGAATAATCGTTGTTACCATTGGTTTTTTTGTTTATTTGTTTTTTTGTTTATTCTTTTAAATAGGAAACGTGAAAATAAGAAACGTACGAGGTCTGTTCAAATAGTATCGCGAATTTTGAATTTTCGCGGGCTACGTATATTCGATTTTCGATTTTTTTGTGGCGTTAGGTTGGTACTCATGTCCCACACTTATGCTGAAAAAATCGTCCATTTTGAATGGTTAGTTAATTGTTGACAGCTGTTTTGGTTAGCCGTGTTTTGGCTTGTCTTCGATTTTTGTCTATTCCAAAAAAGCAGCTTCCATTGCGATGATTGAGCTTTGGTTTCCACGTCATAACCATAAACCCATGATTCGTCACCAGTTATGACCCTCTGGAGCAAATTTGGGTTGTCGCGGACCGAGTCGAACAGCTCCTTAGCAATATTAACGCGACACTATTTTTGTTCGAAATTGAGCAATTTTGGCACGAATTTCGCGGCGACCCGTCTCATGCCCAAATCATTGGTAAAAATCGAATAGCACGAGCCAATCGATATGTGTTATTCCTCAGCAACTACTCTAGCGGTGATTCGACGATTGGCCAATATTATTTTCTTCACTTCATCAATGTTTTCGTCTGTTGTTGATGTGCTCGGGCGTCCGGAACGCGTTTTGTTGTTCGCATCTTCTCGGCCCTCTGAGAACATTTTGTACCACTGATAAACGTTGCTTTGGTCCAAGGTAGCTTCACCATATGCCACAGTCAACATTCGGAATGCGTCCGCGCACTTAATTTTGTTTTTCACACAAAATTTGATACAGATTCTTTGATCCATTTTTTGGAATAGGCAAAAATCGAAGACAAGCCAAAACACGTCTAACCAAAACAGTTGTCAACAATTAACTAAACATTCAAAATGGCCGATTTTTTCAGCATAAGTGAGGGACACGAGAACCAACCTAACGCCACAAAAAAATCATAAATCGAATATACGTAGCCCGCGAAAATTCAAAATTCGCGATACTTTTTGAACAGACCTCGTATTGAGAACAAAATTCACACTGCGCGTAGACTAATTAGAATGACTTTGGTGCACCGAGAATAAAAGATATCGTTAAGGTAGTAGTCTAGTAAGTTAAGCCGATTTTCATGCCTTTTTTGGAGTGGCGTTTTTTTGTAGAAAAATAAAAATGAATCGTTTTGGATATTTAGGATGTTTTTATTTACATATTAAAGATACAAAAAAAATTTGTTTGAAAAAATTTAATAGTTTATTATTATTATTATTATTATTGATCGAAGTTGGCACCTCGAAAGAAAAGCGCGTGGGTGGCCCCGGCGATTTTGGCTCTTGATGTTATCTGAAATCAAAAATTCTTGATAATTCTTAATCTATAGATATGTCATTCTAGTCGGAACTACTGAAGTAACAAAACGGGGGGACTTTGGGAAAAAAAGTTTTTTTTCCAAAGTCCGCCATTTTGTTATTTATCCATGAAATTTAACTTCAGTAGTTCCGACTAGAATGACATGTCTATAGATTAAGAATTATCAAGAATTTTTGATTTCAGATAACATCAAGAGCCAAAATCACCGGGGCCACCAACGCGCTTTTTTTTTCGAGGTGCCAACTTCGATCAATAATAATAATAATAATAAACTATTAGATTTGTTCAAAATTTTTTTTTTTGTATCTTTAATATGTAAATAAAAACATCCTAAATATCCAAAACGATTAATTTTTATTTTCCTACAAAAAAACGCCCTCAAAAAAAGACATGAATATCGGCTTAAGTTACCTCTCATTTAAGTACGAAATGTCCCATATCAACTGTAGAATATGGTTATATCTAGGTTCGGGCAGAATATTCGCTATAACCGGACGAGGCTCCCTCACGTGAGAGAGTAACGTGCAAAAGTTCGGATTAAGGCTACTACGAGCGTGCTCCTACACAGAGGCACCATGCACAGAAAGGGGCCAGAATAACGGCAGACGGACTGGCAGGTGCGTGACACCAAATGTGAAATAGCGCTCCGTTGTCATTATCTCACGGCTTTGTCATTAGCGAATGAGAGAAGGCCTATATACTGGCTCGTACACACGCTCGATGAGTCGGGATATGACCGCTCGGCGCTGATGCTTTTCCACCGATCGTTCCCCCTCCTTGCATTCGCGATGATCAACCACCACATTAATCAAGCTTGCAACGTTGCACAATAACACATACACGTATGTATCGATGGCCTAACGTTGCGAGAGGCGTAGAGCCCTTGTGTTTATAAACCCTCCCGACGCCCTTCTCATTTTAAACTACAGTTACATATAATGTATCGTCCCTAATCATGATTCCGGTATCTCATTCACTCGCGCGAATTAATTCGTCTCTCGCGTCGATGATTATCGAACAATGCGCGCGCGCGCTCGCGGTGGAACCGACATTCAGCATTAGCCGTATACATTTACGTGTACCTGTCGTGTAATTTCCCCCGTCCTCCGTCCCTCCCATTTGTTCAGACAACTCATTGTCTCGCAATGTTTTTGATTTTTTATTTCTCCTATGTGCAAGTTTTCATGCACAGAAAGAACTTGGGAACAATGACTAACCCACGTGCACGAGATATAGAGAGAGAAAAAAAGAAGTATGCTCATATTCTTTTTGTCGACTCTTTTAATTTTAGTAAAAACAAAAAGACCATGAGTGATGCACACATGCGTGGAACAAAACAAAAAAACATAGGCGACGAAACAAAGCGACGGTGACGCATATATAGTGTGGACGTCGTGTTCTCCCTACGTTGGCTTCGTTCTCGTTACACTGGAGACTTTTTCGTGCGAAGCGCCTTTGCGTGGTCACCCTCAACATATGTTTCACCTCGGGGAACTCGGTGAAAAGATTACAAAAAAAAAAGAAAAAAAAACGAATGAAATGAAAAGGGTCGTGAAATTGTTGTACTAAAGTTGCGCCGCACAATTTGAATGTTACAATATGACGATGAATTTTCTCGCAGTTACGTATAAAATCAAGGAACTTCATTAATTCATGTTTCAGAAGCTGTACACCTCAGATCTCATCTGCAATGCTGGCTAATCGTGGGTCATCGTTCACGATGTACAAGTAATTTTGTATTTTATCTTGTATTTACCGTAATGACCGAAAATTCGATACTTTGTCGGTGGAAACCACCGTGGTTAATTAATGTGATAACCGAGCTAACTGATCGCTTTAAAAATGACAAAAAGAAATACTACATCAGGTAGATGCATCAGTCAATAGATTTAACGTTTAGTATCGAGAGGCCAAAAGGGGAGACGGAGCAGTAAGTCAATAACGTAATTCATCGCAATTGGCAAACTCTAATATCCTCTATTTATATACATGTAGTGTAGTTTGGCGTGGCTCAAATTTGATATCTATTTGAGTGCCGGTAGGTACTTAATTTGGCTATATCCGGGAAAGCCCGGGGAATGCGAGAAAACTCTCTCTGCTTTTCTCCGTGACGTTCCCTTTTACGAACGAGAGCGCGTACCGCGTTCAAATGCGCTTATACGCTTATACTATATAGATATATAAAATATCCAATATATGTATATTTATCCAGCGCTTACTCGGCAAAAGCCCCGCCACCTATTCCCGGGAACTAGAACGTCTACGTATCTACATACGTAAAGTGCCTATAGGTATAAATTTATATACAGTACATACCATCGCATACATACATTCGTTCGAAACATAGCTCGGATACTGTGTGTTCATGTAAATTGCGCACGTACGTTACGTTCTCCCTATGCTACGAGTATATTTATGCTCCAAGAGATATATAGGTGTGTGTATGCGCTAAATGTATGGCTAAAAGCGAAACGAAATTTAGTCGTTTGACGAAAAAGAGAAAAGTGATTTTTTCAACTTAACAACATTTTCAACAATTTGTAAAAAAAAATAAAGAATATTTTTACTTCAATCAGAGTTCGTTTCGTAGTAAGTTTTTTTTTCGGGGCGGACGCCGGCTAATGATCGTGAGGGGAAGAAAAGAGAGGGTAAAACTCGACCGAGTTTTGCCAAAGTTGAAAATATATGTACATCCCAGTTGCCGTAAGGTACTTTTTCATTCCGGGGACACGAGCAGAGAGATACGGACCACAGGAAAGTAATGAGAGAACCGGTGGGGGGGGATCGAGAAAAACTGTGCAAAGAAACGGGCGACGAGTGCCTCAACGCTAATGTTGTTTGCGAAATATATATAACATGCAATGGAGGGATGGGAGAGAAATTGTACGATTTAATCCTCCTTTCACCGATCTTGATGCTGGATGCTCGTTCGCTACACAGTTAATAGAGACGAGGACTTGTTTCGAAAAAGCTCGAGCCAAATGGATTTATCCCGTCTCAATCTTCAATCCCTCTTCTTCGTCTTTCACCTTAATGTGAAATCGCGTTAGATAGAGGAGAATGAGATTTAAAAAAAAAAAAAAATCCGAGAAGCTCGTAACTTCGTCGGAAAATCTAGCAGAGAAAGAGGAAGATGTATCGCTATGATGAGACGCGCGAGCAGCTAATCGATCTTCACCCGCGTTTCAGCAGTTTCGCCGTTCCAGACCGACCCGAGAGATGAAAACGGGAAATATAAAAGTGCGATAGGAGGCAAAAAAAAAACGCTGTGTAACGCGTGGGTGAGAGCTTCGCGACAGAGACACGTCACTGTGATGCCAAGTTTATATCCCGAAGGAGATGAAAAGTTTGGTGATATCGGAGGCTATCTGGTTCTCTGAATCGAGAGGAAAAGACTGTCCCAAACAGACGATGTCTTTTCGTGGGAATCCCGCGGGGAGGAATGGGGGTATGTCCACGCGGAACGGCAGAGTGACGAGGTAGACTGACGAAGAATTTTGAAATCTCCGCGGACTCGAATTCGCAAACAACACGCCACTGTCGTCGTACGAAGATCTCTTTTCCTTCTATTTCAATGAAACTTGAACACAAAATAGGACAGCAGACATGTGAATTAATTGACATTGCATAAACGACGAAATATATAAATAGAAAGTGGCATTTCAATGTAATCGTAACGGTGCGTCTCTGTCTAGGTGCGAAACCGTATCTTCAGCAGAATTTTATATTGCCCTTAAGCATCAGTGATAGCGTTGGCAACCTGGTGCACATACAATTCCGAGTGAATCGCGGTATCCTTTAAGTTGGTTCGCACATACACTCGCGTTGCACAAAAGAAAAGAAAGAACGAACGGTCGACACGTGGTTCGGACAGGATCGAAAGAGGCACATATAACGTGTACTATACAGAGAGAACCGTTCGCAAACTAGAGCTCGGATGTACGTGCTCGGTTTTCGTTCGGCGAGCAGTATGTGGAACATATATACACGTATGTATTTCTGAGGGAAAAGTTCCAACGGGCGAAAGAGACTTGGCCAAACGTAGCGAGGCGTCTCTACCACGTACGAGAGCGACAGGACCCTCGAAGAGGCTAAACCGTGTACGGATAAGAAAGAAGAGTGTGACGCCGGAGGATTCTCGGTACGAGACGCGAGGAGGGAGTTTCTTTTTTCGTATAGGTGGAATAGTAGAAAATTCAGAAAGAACCCCGTATACCATGAAGGAGAATTCGACGGGTGTCCGGTGGCCGCAGCGATCGTTTCGAAATCGGTAGTCCGTGAAACGGACACCGTGTCGGAACACACACTGCTCTCTGGTCTTCCCGTCGTTTCACATCGCAGCCACCTATCTTTTCCAGTAGAATTTAAACTTCTCTCTCTCTCTTGTCTCCTTTTCGTCTTCCTTCGTGTACGTCTATACGGTATACAAAGCGTCACGATCCGTCCACTTGTCTCTCGTCACCCATCCCATTGCATGACAGAAGAATTGATTTCACATGCGGAGACAGAGAGAAAGGAAGCGAGTCGACCGACTGTACGTTCAGAATAGAATCGTATGTGTTCCAGATAGTAGATGAATTGTATCGAAAAATCCGTTGAAAAATGTTGGTGGTCCCTCCGATAGATGAAATATTTTGATCGAAGTTGGTTGAAATATCAGCGATTTCGTATCTATTTGCTTCCCGTTCTCATTTCCGTCTATATTTTCGAGTTTTCCACTCTGCCAGTGTGTCCTTCTCTGGTCTCTCTCTCTCTCTCTCTCTCTCTCTCTATCGTTACATGTCCAGCGGACAAAATCCCACGGGCATTTGCGGTGGTCGATCCAAAGCGCGGTCATGGGACACCACGTTGCGCTGGCTCTGTGTCGGTACGTGAATGAGAGACGAAATCGTGATAGGGAATGCCGAAGCTAGATGGTGAGCACACCGGAGAGCTACAGCAAAGCGAAAGAACGGGAAAACGGAAGCCGGAGGTGGCAGGGTGATTCGCCATTCCCTGTTTTTAATCACTTTGCACGCAGCCAATGGCGCGGAATTGTAGCCGCGGTCCGTGGGGAGAAGGGGGGGTCCAATCGCTCCCCGTGATAGTAGTGGGATAGTAGTGCGGAACGACACGAGAGAAGAGGATGAGGAGACACGGTTGTGTGTGAACCACGATCGCGTCGATGGCAGACACCGGGGAAAACCCGGAGGACCCGGTGATGCAGACACCGTGCGAGCTCTCCGGGCTGGATAGGATGTGCCGCTACTACTGGGGCTGTTTAGCTCGAGGATACGGTGAAGGATGGGAGATGAGTCCATGTACGTTGGACATCACGCATATACCATTGCGTGAAGGGTGTGTGTAAATCAGCGTGTGGAAGTATACGATGTACGATAGAGACATACGGGATACTGGGAACACACGCATGCAGATTGATCGAAGTACACCGGCTGCTTGGAGAGGCCTATGGTCGTATTCTGTATGTGCGGATGGTGCCCCGGTATAGGAACTATTGAATGGATAGATATAGGAATGGAGATAGATAAATGTATATATGCTGGATAGACGATGGTCAACATCACTACGTGAAACTTCGGGTTTCTCGTGTACTCGGTCGGTGATGATGGTGGATATAACCCAACACCAATGGAAACTGTGAACGGCGTTGGGATGCGGGAATCGTTTACGGAGAGATGCGAGAGAGATTCTGGTTAAATTGCACGACACGTCTATATGTGTGTGTGTGTGTGTGTGTGCGCGCGCGTGAACCGAATGAGAATGTACCCAGCGACGTACGCAGATTCGTACAAACAGGCAGCTCGATTGCTGAATATATTTCTGTGGAGTGTTACGAGGTCGTGCCACTAACGGAAATATAGAATAGAGATGTTCGTTGAAGATGCAAATTGCATATGTAATATTTTTGAATTATTTTCGCGAAAAGAAAAAAATATATATATTGGTGTTGTTTGTCATATCATCTAGCAATTTGCGTAGGATTCGCGATGAATTCTGGTGTAGCACGATGCGATCGTGTGCGCTTCTAACCGAACGCTCGACTCGATATGCGGACAGCCCCGGAGAGAGAACGACCATTAAATCCAAACTGCGATTCGCGAAATAGTAGCGTACCATTATTTGCCGTTTTCGGGAATTCGTCGAATATCGCAGCAATCGATAGAGTCGCTTTGTCCTGTCGATAGCGTTTCGGCTCGTTCGGCGAGTGGGAGAATTGTATCGAGTCGTGCATCAACCGTTAGCCACGCTATCATCCGGCGTTCATGGAATGACGTGTGCTGGCTATACGCTGCGGTGGACCTGGAGCTGCACATCTAGGGGATGTCCGTTTAAAGCCCTAGTGACAGGAGCCTTGGGCAAATCTTTTGTATTATTATTTTTTTCGGTATCGCGACAAAATACGGCATCAGCGTATACGAGGTCTGTTCAAAAAGTATCGAGCATTTTGAATTTCCGCGGGCTACGTATATTCGATTTTCGATTTTATTGTGGCATTAGGTTGGTACTCATGTCCCTCACTTATGCTGAAAAAAATCGGCCATTTTAAATGTTTAGTTAATTGTTGACAGCTGTTTTGATTAGACGTGTTTTGGCTTGTCTTCGATCTTGCCTATTCCAAAAAAGCAGCTTCCATCGCGATGATTGAGCTTTGGTTTCCGCGTGATAACCATAAACCCATGATTCGTCACCATTTATGACCCTCTGGAGCAATTTTGGGTCGTCGCAGACCGAGTCCAACAGTTCCTTAGCAATGTTAACGCGACACTGTTTTTGTTCGAAATTGAGCAATTTTGGCATAAATTTCGCGGCGAGCCGTCTCATGCCCAAATCATTGGTAAAAATCGAATAGCACGATACGTTTAGTTCCTCAGCAACTTCTCTAACGGTGATTCGACGATTGGCCAATATTATTTTTTTCGCTTCATCAATGTTTTCGTCTGTTGTTGATGTGCTCGGGCGTCCGGAACGCGTTTCGTTGTTCGCATCTTCTCGGTCCTCTGAGAACATTTTGTACCACCGATAAACGTTGCTTTGGTCCAAGGTAGCTTCACCATATGACACAGTCAACATTCGGAATGCGTCCGCGAACTTAATTTTGTTTTTCACACAAAATTTGATACAGATTCGTTGAACCATTTTTTGGAATAGGCAAAAATCGAAGACAAGACAAAACACGTCTAACCAAAACAGCTGTCAACAATTAACTAAACATTCAAAATGGCCGATTTTTTCAGCATAAGTGAGGGACATGAGTACCAACCTAACGCCACTAAAAAATTGAAAATCGAGTATACGTAGCCCGCGGAAATTCAAAATTCGCGATACTTTTTTAACAGACCTCGTACATATGGATGACACTGTATGGCCGAAATTCACCTACGGCGCAATTAGAGATTAGCGGAAGTAGCGAGAGAGAGAGAGCAGGTGGAAGGTAGGGTCTAACTAAAACATTGACAGCTGTTAAAGAAAATTTGCAATGTTCGTTGGAACCGTTTTTGGATCAACTAGTATTTCGCGTTTATAATGTCTGAAATCTTTTTCATGTACTTTCCATATAGACGGTAGATAAATTCCGACTAAACGTACCACTTTTGTAATAGATAGGAAAAGATATGTACCCTTCACTAGAAATGCTTACGAAAAGTGACAGCCGTTCGTGACATCGTTGAAGCAACGCTACCTAACTTTTATGTCATCGCTGAAAGCTCTTTTTGTCTCGTCATTTCGTTCGGTCGTAGAATCGAGATCTTTCGTTCTTAAATGAGGTCCATACAAAACGAAGAGACTCTAAAACGGAAAGATACGACCAGAAAAGAAAAGCCAAGATAACGAGGTAGATGGTTCGCTATAATAGGTGGATTTGGGACGTGACACCCTTGAACCCTCAGTATTTCGAGAATAAACTTTTGACTCGTTCACTAACACCACCACTAGGCCCCCCCACCCCGTTACGGCGGAGCTTACGCGATATCTTTCTTTTTCAAAACTCGGCTCTGTGCTTCTCACGTCGCGAGGTTCGTACCACGCCAAATCCTATTCATCCCCTTTACCTCATCGCGCTTCTTTCTCCCTCTGATATACAACCACTAGAGATCAGAAAAACGACGTCAGAGATAAAATGACGCGAAGAAAGCGGCGATGGGGCGAGAGAGTGAAGTTAGATCGGCGTTGAAAATACGCTCGAAAAACGTTCAAACGTCTGCTGCGAGCCTTTTTCAAAGTATATACGTACCCGACCGACTCCCCGATATATACAGCACGGGGTTTCATGCGTCTCTCGTGGAGTTCTTGATACGTAAAACTGTACGATGGCTCGTAGTCCAGCACAGCCTGTGACGCTTTTAAATTCCAAACTCTCCCCTTTTCATGCCCAGTCTATATCCAGTTAGGGTCTCTCTTTTTCTTTTCGAAAGGGTAAGAAGCGTTGGAGTAGGAGGCGAACACATAACGGGGCTGTTTTGCAGCTTGTAGACCTTCCTCTATGCATATATCATGTATGTGTAACCCACCAACCCACATGCATTTACCGTAAAACCTACGCTGAATAATACGTGATATAACTCGACCTCGCTTACTCAAACGGGAGGGTATGAGAGCGTGCGAGTTCCGGCACGTGAAATCGAAGCGATTATGCTTCAAAGCGAGGCAGCTGTATGATGAGACTCAGAGAACGAGAGAACACTCTGCAGGGTTATGGGTCTCTTCCACACAAACACACTCCCCCTTCCCCATATACACTACGGAGAGAGATCGAATCGATAGCGCACCCGTACGTTCAACCCTCTTGTGTGAAGCCCGCCCCCTCATCAAGCCTCCCGTTCGATCCCTCCTCCTCTGGCTCCCTGTCGCTCTTTCATCCCCCGGCGAGACCCTACGCCGCCGCCATTGCCACAGAACGGTGTCTACATCTACCTAATCCTATAATTGCACTGATTAACCGATTCTCCGCGTCTCTGCCTGTCGCAGCACTCCCGTGCTACCACCCTCTCGCCGCCATCGCCCCTTTGCCCGAACGTTGCACAGAGAAACACCGAGAAGCAGAATGCGTCCACGTGCTCGCTTTCCCTCTGTGATCCTTCTCGTGCCGGTTTTACGAGCCAATTACGAAAGCTTTGGAAATTCACTCTCAAATTACCGAGAGAACAGTGATTATGAAACACGGCAGAAATAACACCGTTGTCAATACCAAAGTGTTAACGTAAAAGCATAATTTTTTTTCGGGCTTGACGTTGGATACCTGCGGTGTAAAATGATGTTTGGATGATGAGCCATGCCTAGTTAGGGATCGCTCCATTATTGGGAGCCAAAGCTTCGGATGAATAACTGTCGGTAAACAACGCAATGAGCTTAACAAATTGAGTGATTCTCAGAAGAGTGTGCATACCGGCTGTACACAATATCTATAATACATTTCGAGCATATTTATGTTGAGGGCAAAACGGAAGCCACGAGACTCCCTTTACGACCGACAAGAGCCTTTTTATATTCCGCCGCGCTACCGGAAGATCGCTGCGGGATGAAGGAGCATGCTATGTTGAAGAAAAAAAACAGCAAATGTTCGGGAGTTGAGAAAAAAACGGAAAGAATAGGAGAAAGGAGAGAGGGGAGAGATAGTGTGATGTAGAAAAGGAAGTGGTGAAAGGCCGTGACGATGAGAACACCGAGGGACAGAGAGGAAAAATTGCGGACGACAGAGATAGAGGCGAAGGCATAAAGCGACGAAACGAAAAAGATTCTTTGCACTTGGATTTCTGTGCTCTTGGCTTCGTGTGGTGCCGGCGATTCTATGAGAATGATATAAGCGTACACCGTATACACCGGTAGAGGGCGTCGGTTGCAAACAATGGCGGACGTTTCCTTGGTGTTGAGAGACGGGTATGAGGCTGGAACGGCGAAGACGACGAATGGGCCTGGTGAAAGTCACTTGGCGCTGGACCCGAGCAAACTGAGAGAGGCAAGGAACACTGGAGAGAGTGAGGAAGCTCGAGGCGATCTCAGTTGTGACGCTTGGAAAAGCCGTGAGATAGACGCCGAGATAAAAATACCTAGTTGAGAAGTCCGCTGATAAGAAGAGTGGAAAGAAAATGGTAGACGGAGGGATGGGCCGAAATAGAGACGAAAGGAAGTAGAATGAGAAGGGACACGGGAGACAATAGCTTTTGGAGTAGTTTTAATCGACTTGAAGGAAAGACAAGAGGCGTGAGAGTCTGTGTAACGCAGTAAATTCGATGATCCACACAGAGAAACATCACAGTCATTTTTGCGTTTAGAATGTTGAAAAATATTGACGAGCCACATTCAAAAAGTCCAATATATATGACCATTTTCTGGGTAAATGGATGAGTACAAAAGTTAGTGTATTTTTTATGCGAAACATTACTAGCGGTTACAATGGGTTCGATTATCGACGATTTGTGATGCTCCAAATTCGGCAAAATTAATCGAAAACCAAATGCAAGTTTAAAGACGCAGTATTTCCCCACAGAAGGAACTTTGTGACTGATCTAATAATAGCGATTATTATTTGTAAATGATGTATTTTTATGAATCCGTGAAAAGAATCAAAAGGGCAAGAGGGCGAATGATACGTTTTTTTTTCTCGTCTCTTTTTCGTTTTCATCACTTTTCGTCGACTCTTTAGGATTTGTGAACTCTCTTGAGTATCCTGAACGGTAGGTACAGGGCCAATAAGAGTGAACGTAGACGAGAGAGAGAGAGAGAGCAGGGAACGAGCGGAAGAGCCCGAACGAGAAAGTCGATGGTTTGAATCGTGGGGGATGCACGAGAGTCTTGCGGCCGGTCTCGGTTGGGCCAACTGGGGTGAACCTCACCGCACTTGCCTCCCCCCCCCCCCTCCCCCCGCGCTCCTGCCCCGCTCAACCTCCATTGCCCTGCTGGCCTCTGGCAGGACAAGGCTTCCGCGACTGGCCCCGGCCTGTGGCTCCATCGTTGCTCTCGGTGGTTTCTAACTTCGAGGGCCAGCCCCGTCTCCTCTTCATTGGAGTTTCGAAAGCAATTTATTAAACAGACAGGGAACCCCAAGAGCAGCGCCACTACCACCGATAT